>VYZP01070193.1:34262-49318 GCA_013400635.1 Hypocryptadius cinnamomeus | reverse complement strand
AGGGAAAAGAAGAGATGAAGTAGGGAAAGCATAAGTTCACTGTGCTAGTCTATTTGCTTTGTAGAACTATCTTCTCTTTTCAAGCTAGATCAAGTAAGTGCCAGCTTAAGAGGACTGTGCTTTTGTATCACAGAATCATGTCTGCAATCCACAGCAGCACATTTGTTTGGCCCCAACCAACAGTGCATTTTGCAAAAGATGCATCTCAAGAGTCTCAATTTCAGGAAGTCAAGGGGAGCATGGACAAATACACAAGAATGATCCAGCAGCAATCTCCAGTGTTTAAAATGGACCACCCTCAGTGTCCTGGCAGATGTGAGCTTCCCACATGTCCAAGCTAAAACATACACAAGCTAACCCAGTAGCCCACCTCAGCCCACAGGAGCCAGTGCTGACACATCTACCTCACCTCGCTTCCCTTCTGCTCTGTCCAGAGACCTTAGAGACTCCAGCTCAACCGTGTTTGATGCCCAAGAGCTATCCAAACAGTTGTTTATGTACTGAAGTGCTTTGTGTGTGCTGGTTAAATTTAAAATGATGAATTGACTAATTACTGACCTCTTTGGCTTGGAGACTGCATGATAATTTGTACAACTTTACGCAGACAAAGTAGCTTCTGTTGAGGGGAAGTGCATTTGTTCAACTGACCCAGCTCTCGCTTTGCACGTGGTATATTAAAACTACAAAATAATTAGAAAGGAATGATTAGCATACAGAGTTCCTCTGCAGGATGTCCAAAGCCCAAGTTTTAACTTATTCAGAGCTGAAATGAAGAATGGTTCCAAAACATTCCCACTTCTACTCCAAGTGAACCTGCATTTCTGTATCCTGTAGATGGCTTAAAAACATAAGAGTAAAGGAGTCAACCATCAATGCACAGACTGTCCTCATATGACACTTGCAAAGCTTTGATGTTACATCTCAAATGAAAGTATAAAAAAACTTGCTAGTGTCTGAAGGAAAACACTTTTTGGCTGGCATGATCCTATCTAAGGCAGGATCTCAGTGACTCTTCAAGAATCCACGTCATCCCTCTCACCTGAACTCGGGCTTCACTCCAATGTCTTTTTGCTGCAGGTCTTGAAGGCTCCTTGTGATTTTATTAAAATCAGCATCCTAATTAACAGAAAGGCAACAGGTTTTTTAAATGACTTAGAAGAATATCACTAGTATGGAGCAATGAAAGAAACTTACCTCACTTGCCTCAATTGTCCCCACATATTTGAAGACTAGGTCATAAATAGCATGATGGATATACATCTGTAGGAAAAAAAAAAAGTATTTTAGGCATGAAAGGGAGAATTAAACAGCTTGCTAATTATTTTCCTTCATTTCAGATGCTTACTTCAACTGCTTGTTTGATCAGATTCATCTGCTCTTCTTGCTTTGCAAGCATCTTCTAGAAAAGCAAAGCCATAAACAGCAAGAGAAAGTCAGATAATTTATTGCTAAAGTAACACTGCACTATGTATTTAGGGGAGCAAGTCTTTACCAAGTGCGAATCTCTCAAAAGATGCTGCAGACATTTGGTATAGAGTGCATTGACAGAATCCTAGGAGAGAGAAGAGATAAAAGCCATCAGGTTCAGGTTAATGGGACTTGGAGGAGCAAAGCCTAAATAAGTAATGTAAGTCTTCCCTGTCTCAAAAGTGTACAGTATGGTAAGAGTTTTAGCAATAATAATTGCATATAATAAACAGTTCAGATAGTGAAATTCTTAAATGTGAATTACCACTTCTCCCTCCTCCCCTTTCACAACTCTAGGCTACTCTGACACAGAAAAGCTCAGTAAGGCAAAGATAATAGCACCAGTGAAGCTAATTATATTTAGCAAATTAGACACCAGGAAGGAAGATACTGACTATGTAGTGGCGGAGGCTTTTCCTTTCGTGTTCTTTAAAAGTTCTATAGAAAGATCCTATGTATTTATCAAATCTCTCACAGTGCCTTCCCAAGAACTCTCTAACATCTTCAATGTTTTTAAGAGAATAGGAGTTTGATGAAGCTGTAGATTCACCTAAAATAAAAGCCAAGAATTAACACATAGGCTTAATATATGTATGCACGGTAAAATACATCTTGTCCCTACATATACAGCAAATTTGTGTACACTGAAACATGAACTCAGCTCACTGCACCTTTAACTAGAGGTATTGACTTTAATTAAAATAATTTAGTGAGTTACATTTGAGCAGGCTCCCCTGCTTTTTATGTCAAGTGTTTATTTGGAATAGCTACAACAGATTTCACTTATTTTTTTACACTGGGATCATTTATTACCACATGCACTCAGCTTATGAGTTGTGTAAGTCAAGCTTGGAAGTAGAAGAAAAGCACATTACAGTGTTGACAGAGTGACCATGCAGGAAGTCAGGGTGCTTTAAGTGAGCTGCAAAAATCCCATCGTGGACTTTTACATAAGCTATTCTTTATTTAGACAAGCTTTCTCTGAATGGGAGAGCAAAGTTACGTGAAGCAACACTAAAGCAAATCCACTTTTTTCTGAATAAGACAAGTGAATCCCTCACTTAGAAATTATGCTGTTTTTCCAAAAATTATTTCTAGGCAAATTTTTCAACTGTAGTCAAAGACAGCCAGCTAAAAAGAGGCTTAAATAATTCTTTTCAAATTACTTCTGAAATTAGAAACTCCTTCACTTCTGAAAGACTGTGATATGACTATATTAAGTAATGGCTATAAAGAATATCACAAGAACAATTTTTGAGATATACATTAACACTTACAGAATTTAAGGCAATATGAATGGCAGCTCGGTTGGTTTTTTTTTTAAAAGCTTTCCATTTTTCCCTCACAGTACTACTTTCACACTACCCTAGCACTACTTCTCTTTGCATTCACTTGTTCCAAATATTCTTGTTTATTTAGGAAGACTAATGTTTTTACTTTAGAAAAAGCTGAAGCTTCTAAGCTTCTTAAGCAGCTTCTGTTCTTAATTAGTAAACATAGATTGTTATACAAGTTCACAAGGACATGCTGTTAACATTCACAGTATTGACAGCACTCTTGAAAAGTCTCACAGCCTTAAGGAGCACTTTCAGTGCAGGACAAAAATCGAGACATTCAACTTCATAAGTTGGGCCACCACCAGGAGGTTGCTACCTAACTCTGCCACCCAATCTCTATCCCCCTACAAAGTGATCATGAAATAATTAACCTCTCCAGTTATTTGTGCATCCACCTTGCATCTCAAGACACAAATGATCACATCTAGGATTAAATCCCTTTTTTAAGCAGTCAGCACTAAATTAAGCACAGCTAAGAAAAATCATGCTGGATTAAGTATTCCACAGATAATTCTTAATTCTATAGGATTTATGCCCCAGTCTCAGCACTAGTTTTGCTGGGAGCAACTTGGTATTTCTCTGCAGCAGCACACTAACATCTGGCCCAGCAAGCTCATAAATGCTTTTAACCAAGCCAATACTTTCCAGAATTAACACATTTATTAAGCACAAACACTAATTTGCTCACTGTGCAAAGGCAGCCACCAAACTGACACCAATACATACTTGAGTTTTCTGTTTTTTCCAATGGATGAGCTATGCACAATATACTAAAGCTTTCTTCTTTTTCATTGTAAAAGGTTTCCTCAAAGAGAACAGGTACTGAGACAGTGTAATTAAAACCAGCTCCTAGAATGATGAGGTTTCCTTGTATGAAGATCTCCTGAAACAACACAGAGCAGATCAGGTGTGAAACTCTGCCAGAAAAAAAGGTTCTCTGTGGCTTCTGACTCACATAGTTACATTTCCAAGGGGGAGAAGAGAAACTTGCAAGGTGAGAAAGCTCCAAATTGGAGAAATATCACATTTTCATGCTGTGTTGACACTGAAACAAAGGCTCCTTCATTGGGCAGTGGCTGGCTGAACCTTGCTTACAGCCACTGCCTCCAGCAGTAGACTTGTAAAAGAGGTTTCAGACAATCACCAAGGTCCTGTTTGCAGATTTTAGAGCACTTTTACTAGAAAGGAAATTTAAAAACCCCAACAGCTTAAGATCAGTACTTATTCCCACACTTTGTGTGTATTTCTTACACCTGTCTTTCTTTTCCCAGCAGCTCCAGTGAGGACATCTGGAACAGGAAAATCCTCATGGCAGCCTGCAAACTATCTCTAGTGCAAGCTGTATGCCCAAGTTCTCAGACTGTACTGCAAAATTACAAATGAAAAGCCTGGGATCCTCTGCAGTGTCAGCCCTGCTTGCCTTGCCTGTAACCACTAGTTCACATAATCAGTCAGCAGCAGCAAATCACTTACTGGAGTGTCCCCAAGCCACATTCAGACACCAAAGAGAAATACCTTTCCATTCAAGGTTTGAAAATTTTCTTCCAGAGGCTTCAGAACATAAGATTCAAACTGGCAGGTTGAAAGACTGTTGCTTGAAAGGCTTCCTTTGCATGGAACTAGCACCTAAAAAAAGTTAAATCATGTTTAAGAGAGAAATGCTGAGTATTGCCAGTTATATATCAATACCTTTTGTCCTTATGAGGCAAACAATTAAATCAGGCTTTTAAATATTTACAGTAAACATACAGGAACTGTCGGTGCTTTTGTTCAAAAAAAAAAAAAAAAGGAGAGTTTATCACTGAACACACAGTCTGATAATTTACCCAGCAATTTCACTTAATAACTTATCTGAAAAAGGCTGACATGCAACTGAAGCAAACAATACTAAGGGAAGTAAATTAAATCTTTAGTTACTTAGCACCAGTCACAATTAACTTCAAATGGCAACAGATAACTTAAAATTAAGCAGCTAATAAAAAAGTGAAGTATATATTCAAACTCAAACAAAAATCCATCAGAAAGAAAAAGATCTTAGATAAATATCTTGAGTTTAGACCGACAGATTGGCAATTTGGGACAAATTCTTAATTAGAAAGAAATTTTATCACCAGGTGACAATAACCTCCATGTTTAATGGAGTCTCTACACACTTAATTGTGAATGAAAATTAATTGCAAAATACTCAGATTAGTAAATATTAAGGACTGGAGTTTTTATTCCAGGTCAGTTAAATAGCTTTATTTTGCTATGTAAAACGCTGTCAAATGAGTAACTGCTTGTCCACCAGGCATGTCAAAAGGTCAATCCCATTTAAGTTACAAACTTGTGAGAGAATATGTAACTTCAGTTCATAGAAAAGAAGTTGCCTGTAGAGTTTAGAAAGAACACCAACCTTAGTTTTTTACTACCTTGCAATATATCAAAAGGTCCATATTAGTAAATAATGTGCAACTTAAACTAAAAATTGTTCTGCTTCATTTCCAAGTTTTGTAGGCTTCAAATAATCTTTACATGCTTCATAGCAGACATATGATATAAATTCAAATTGCTACTATTTACTAAGCAGCTTTTAAATATACTTTTTATACTTACAATACCATGGAGTTCTGCAACTTTGCTGCACAGATCAGGACGTCGCTTCTGAATGGCCAAATAAAAGGGATTTTTCAAGATATCTTCATCATACATAGCCATATGGACTTCAGATATTCCAAGGAGATGTTCTAAAATACATATGGAGAATGGCTGATGTATCACACATGGTATCTGTTAGAACATAGTATTTGGGAATACCTAGGGACAGTTTGATTCTCCTTGCCCAAAAGGAAAAAGCAGTTTCAGGTCTTGATGTAAGCAGCCAGTGGTACTGCTTAACTAATATTACAAGTTACTCAGTTACTCAGAGAATGTTTTTCATGATTATACATTTCCAATCACACAGTTGTCCTCAATGTCTCCTTAGACCTTCCAGGTATTGGAGTCTAACTGTGACTATCAGAGAGGAAAAGTTAAGACCAAAATTATTACCACTTTAGTATACAAACTAACTTCTCCTGCTGAGATCTAAAGCCAAGAGACAAGTTATCAGCCTTTTCACAGCAGATTCTACTGCACCATGGGACATTGATGCTTTTGCACTGTGCTCATGTAAGTCTTAAAACTCACCTGTATAAGGATTACTCACACACACCAATGAGACACCCAGCCAGTGTAACAGAAACCCTCATGTAAGGCAATCCTCAACTTTCCAGGGAAAGTTAGAGAGGTACACCAAGGAGATATGAACATCCATGCTATAATTGAAAAGCCACCGTGAAATTTATCATAATTTGTGGTCATCTCTACTCCTATGAAAATAGTCTCAGTGATTTGAGGTCAGGCAGCTAAGCAACTTTTGGCTAAACAGAGCAAAAGAGCAACCGGAGAGTGAAAACCCAACTTGTAAACATTGGAAATGCTGTCACTAGGTGTCACAGTGCCCTGGAGAAGATGATCCCTAAGGAATCAGACCTTCACCTGCTCGTTTCCTCAATTCCAATTCTCTGTAACACATGATACACAAGGGCAGGAAAAACCCTAACAGGTCCCTCCTGGAATAATTTCAGAATTTTTTAACAAGAATTGAGATTAACAGGCATATAAATACTTAAACAACAAGTTTATTCTATCTTTCCCCTCGTGCACGTTTCCCCAGTAATCAACAGAAGTTGCATGAGGAAATCATGCCATTTCAGCTGTATATAGCCAGAAAGGGTGAGCACAGCTAGAGACTTGAATTTGAGCACACCACCCTCACACAGTCAGGATCCCCTTGTTTCCTCCAATGCAGAATTATTCCTAGCATATAATTTGCTCAGTGTGAGCTCACTGTATGGCAGTTCAAGTGGGTGGAAAAACATACACCCAATTCCCATGGATTCCAGATAGCCTTTGAGTTTCAGTCATGCTATCAGCTGATCCACATACAGCCTGCTAACTGAGCTGGGCTCTGATCCCTCCCCTGACCAGGCACAAGCAGAGTTCCCTTAGAGAGTTAAACACCAACACCACCAGTTAAAGCTACAACTCATTTCCACTATGAAGGTATCACCAGTTACCTACAGCTTGGACAACCCCAGCCTGAACCACTGAAGTCTGGCAGGGGCAGGTATGTGCCTCAAGCAGCTTTCCTGCACAATTCCAGACAAAATGGTCCCTCTGCTTTCAAAGCATACAGTAACACCAAGAGCTTCCATGAAAGACTACTTAACCAGCACTCCCATATCAGCACAGCCATGTAGTTTGCTAACACAATGAGGAAGAAAATTCTTGCTCATTGACACCTTCAGAACACCAACCAAGTTGAGTAATCAAAGACGGTGAACCTAGAAAAAGTCCAGCTTAACACAGGCTCAACATGAGCCAGCAATCTGCATTTGAGGCCCCAAAACCAACCATGTCCTGGGCTCATCCCCCTGCATGGGCAGCAGGTCAAGGGAGGGGAATCTGTCCCTCTGCCCTGCTCAGGTGAGACCCCTCCTGCAGAGCTGCCTCCATGCCTGGGGTCCCAGCCCAAGGACATGGAGCTGCTGCAGCAAGTCCAGAGGAAGGGCACAAAAATGCTCCATGGGCTGGAGCCCCTCTGCTCTGGAGACAGGCTGAGAGAGGTGGGGGGTTCAGCCTGGAGAAGAGAAGGCTCCAGGGTGACCTTATTGCACATTCCAGTACCTACACAGGCTGCAGAGAGACTTCGGACAAGGGCCTGAAGTGACAACACAAGGGCAAGAGCTTCCCACTAAAAGAGGGTGATTTGTATTAAATGTACAGAAGAAATTCTTCCCTGTAAGGGTGCTGAGGCCCTGGCACAGAAGCTGCGGCTGCCCCATCCCTGGAGTGTCCAAGGGCAGGCTAGACAGCTCTGGTAGAAGGTGTCCGTGCCCATAGCCAGCAGTGGAACGAGATGGGCTTTAAGGTCCCTTCCAACCCAGACCAACCAATTCTATAATCCCTGATCTGTCCTACCACAGTGTCTGGATAAACAGGATGATCACCAGTAATTCCACCACATGATTACTACAAAGATTTCTTGGCAGGTAGCTGCAATCCAAGTCCAAGCTGTGGGCTCCTTCCTCAGCCAGTGCAGAGGGAAGGGAAGAGGCAGCACAAGCCCTGTGGCAGGTCAGCTGCAGGGACACAGATTGCTGATCCACACCTTCATGGGCAGGACTAGCTGGCTACAAAACACCCTGCCTGCTAAACATCTGCCTAGGCCACAATTCCAACTAAGTCTTAATGACTGCAGCTTGCAGTCCAAGCATGACTCAGTGACAAATTAGTATATATAACTGAAAACAATTCAGTGTATGTCAAGCACCAAGCAGGGCTGTATGTATACACATGTGCAACCTGCAAAATAGTTTGCCACAGCAAGACTTGAGAGTCCTACACGCTTTTTTGGATGGTTTTTGACGTTCCTGCCCTCATCACAGCAGATAAACTGACTGGAGCAGAGCCTGAAGTAAGAAAGGCACAGGAGCCCTGTAAGCAGAATCCAATCCATGGAAAGCAGTGATGTTTATAACTAAGAAACTGCATGAAGCAGGTAAGGATTTTTTTTCCCCACAGGCAGATCAAGCTTTCAGTGAAGGGAATTTTTTCCCATATCCAAGAAGTAGGCCTTAACTGAAGAAAACAGGCTCAGGTTACAGATCAGGAACACCTTCCAAAAGGGAAGGTAAGCACATGGCTTACAATGCTTGGCAAAGCTATCAAGTCTCTCATGCTGTAAATCTCCAAAAACATGTCAGACAAACCTCTACTAGAGGTGATAGTGGACATAGCAAAGCTAGGAGGGTTAATGACACAGTCTTTTGAGACACTTTCCAAATCAGGCTTTCATTAATGCAGTTGTCCCACTGAGGCAGTTTCATCTGCCTTTAGTTTGGTGAATTCATGTATTTGTCCAAGCAGCAGAAGATGAGACTGCTGAGATCCTCCCCAAGACAGCGATGGAGAAGCTGTTAACACACCACATACTGTCAGGGGAAAAAGCATATTGATACAAGGAGGCAACCAAGCATCAGACTGCAGTGCTAAAACTGCAGAGCACAAATGTCTCCAACAGCTTTATTGCCAGTCTTTCAGCCTAACAAATCTTCAAGTCCAAAGACTTCTTCCCATAACAGGAGGGGAAGAGAACACGTACCATAAATCCTCCTCATCATCAAAAAAAAACCCCCAACCAAAATTTAAAGTAACACTTCATTCCCTGGCATAACAGGTATAAGAAATTTATGTGAGGAGGAGAAGCTCCCACAGAAAGCCTGACCTCATTAAGCTTGCTGTCTGACCGACCTCTTAAAACACTATCTGTACCTGAAAAAAAAAAGAGCCACTGGAGTGCTTTAAGAATCATTACTGATGGACCATCATAGGAAGAGCTTGAAATTATAATATTCAGTTCCCAGTTCATGAGTTACAACCACAAATAACTAGTGATGAGCAGCCACAGATTCATTTACTACAAAACTACTGACAGGGCTGAATCACACTTGGAACTCCAGCAAGGAGTGAAAAGAAACTGCACTCAAACACTGAATTCTGGCATTTCAGTTACTGCAATGCACCTAAGGTGCCATAGACGAGCTCCACCCCAGGAAGGAAGGTAAATTTCTAGTTCACACGGGTGTTTGCCACCCTCCTTGAGCAGAGCAGATGGGAGCTGTGCACTGCTCCCCGCATGCATGTTCCTGCACAGCAGGAAACAACCCCCACTGGCCACACTGGTACTGTTTTGAGAATCACAACTCTCAATTTCCTTCCCTTTTCTTCTCTCTTACCCCTGCAGCTGTTCTGTGTCTCATTAGGGGTTAGGTATCACATCTGATTAAAATGTGGCTATGAAAAACAACAGTTGGAATACTTATTACCTACAACAGTCACTGTATTCACTTAGCCCTCCATCACCTTCCCACAGTGTTCTCTAGAGAGACAGAAGTGTGGATGTTGAAGCAATTTAAGTCATCAAAAAAACCAAACCAAAGGAATTTAGTCTACAGATTCAAGAGAGTACATTAAAGCTTCCCCAAAGCTCAGGCATTTTTGAGATTAAGTCAATTTCCTTCCACCCCAAAAGTTAAATGCATCTGAAAATACTGGCTAATGCATTGCTATAATTCTAGGAACACATTAGAATTCTCCATTAAGAGTTTGTTGGCAGAATACAACATCCAGCTTCAACCTAATTTAACTTGGGGGGTGACACAGACTTACTCTTCTAGCTGCACCTTGGACAGCTTCAGCTTTACAGTGAAAACAGAAAATGCACAAAGCGTTATACACATTACCAGAACTGATTAATGCTTAACAGAATGCTCATTAAAAACTATCATCAGCTATATTCACTATGAAGTTTACCAAAATTTATCATGCTGAGCAGTAAAGCAATACTCAAGCACTAATGTTATATAAAAGGTTTAAACAGAATCACTTCAGTGTATGGCTTCATGCCTGTAAACACAGAAATAGCTCAAATTGCTGGAAGAACAGAAGCTAGCAGGATCAGACAATCTAATAAGCATTATGTTACAGTTTAAAAAAGAACTATAATCATAATCTTACAACAGACTAATCCTTTCTAGATCAAAAGCAGAGTGATAATTTTAACAATATAACTATGGTACAAAGGGGAGCTCAAGTGAAAAACATGGAACCTAAGCATGCCACTGTTTTCTCCAAAACATTGGAAAAGAGGCCTAATTACCTTTGGTAGTGAAAACAGTGAATAGGAATAAATTGACAGTTCATTTTCTCATTGATGGTGTTTTCCTTTAGAGATGGACAAGTGAGGAACCTTTTCCAGAGCTTGCAGTTTTCAGTTCCTTTTAAAAAGTACTTTGAAATTTAGACAAACAGCCATGAAAGTGGATGATGTCATTGTATTTGCATTGTTACTTAGCAGTTACCTCCTGTCCACATTCAACTTGTACAACTACTTACTTAAACCTTAGCCTCATCATCTGCTGAACATCCTGCTACTCCCTACTAATACTAAATACTAATCAAAACATTCTGCAGAGAAAACATCTTTGATAACAGCATGAGGGATGGTGTATACAAACACTACATAGTCAGTGCTGAGCAGCATAATTTTCTGTGTTTTCACCATGGCATTTTAATAATAATTTAGCAGAGTAAAAACAGCCACCAAAGTCAGTAAAAATTATTAGCCAAGTTCAGTAACCTCAGCTATCTCCAGGACAGCAAGTTAGGATGTTACACTGGGATACTAACATCAGGTACCTCAGTGTCCTCTCCACACATATTCAGCATCAAGGGAGCAGAATGCCAAGTTCTCCAAAACCTTCAACACCAGATCCATTAGCATGGCAAGAAGCATAAATTCACTCAATTTTATTTTACTAATATTGTCAAGTTTCATGTGATAACATCAACTTCACCTTAGCTCCCAATAGCTACAAGAGGAACAACTAAGGCTTAGTAATCCAGTAACCTGGTATTTGCTGAAGTGCTCAAAATAATGAGTAAGTGAGGAGCAACTCATTACTCAGCTAAAAGATTTTTATCTCAGAGTAGCAGATAAATACACATACAAACTTTACCAGAAATGTATCATTCTAGCAAACTACACAGCTCCATAAAAAAAGGAAAAAAAAAAGTAAATAAAAGCAATTGTCCCCCACTTCTAAGTTAAGGAGTTTTTTTAACACAAGTGCTTCCCCCATACACCTTAAGAGCACTACTTGTTAGAAGGAACAGCCAAAGGTAAGCACATCTTAGAGCTCTTTACAAGCAAACAGGAATCTAACAGTGGAATTTAAATAGACTCAGTCCAAAAACTCAAGTTACAATCCAGTTCCTGTTTTACAGCACTATTACTCCTTGGTTACTCTGCTTCTGGGCAAAAGTTACAATCTGAACTTTAGCCCTACATCAGGATTCACCTCAAAGTAAAAACAGAAGATAATTTCTTTTTCTGAGCATTTAAAAACTCTAAAGGATGAGCATTGAGCATCCTGTGAAAAACACTTGACACATTCCAATAGGCCTTGGTCACCATGAGGGAATAAATAAGTAAATCTATTCCTACCCCTTCGAGATTCAGATTCAGCTTGTACTGACTTCTGTGAAACGGAAGTACACAAGAGTAGCACCTTTGAATTATCAGATTACAGAGTAGTGAGTGTTAAATTCACATCAGTCAGCTCAAGGCTTACAAGCAACCAGTGAAAAACTAAGTTTTCTCATCCCAGAACATCATCAGCCTGACAGCAATGGAACAGAATCTGGAAATGAGGGGTCATGAGCATTCCAGGAAGATGCTAATTTCTCTCAGCATTTCCCTTCCAGGCACACATTTCTTCCACTGAAGGGTTAAGATCTGGCATGGGATCTCATGGCTTGGGTTTTTGTCTCTATCCAACACCTCCCAAGCCTTTTCTAAACCTGGCAGCTCTGGCCCTGCTACCACAGCTCCACATCCTTGGACAGGCATTTCCCAGAGCCTGCAGCAGTACTGAGCACACAGGGTTGCACCAGATCCTTGGGCAGCTTCTCACGAGCCCCACCTCCAGAAGGAGCTCAGTCGTGAGAAGTGGTGAGAAGGTGCATTTGCACTATTGTTTGAGGTGGGCACACCCTTACTTGTCCCACACTTGGGGGCTTGAGTCTCCCCCATCACTTGTTCCTTTCCTCCAGAGGAAGCACATTTCAATACGTGTGGACCCTTGAACAGCCAAGCTTCCCACTTCTACCCTGTTGACTTCAACATATCCAAACACACCTTGCTTGTCATTAGCCAAGCATCAGGAAGCAGCTGCATCCTCTTTTCACAAGAGGGTAGACCCTAGATTCCCAATTCTCACAGGTTTAGAAGTCCACCAGAGTTGCTGCAAAGGAGTTTCACTCTTTGGCTTGCCACTGCTGAAGCTGCATTACATTCTCTGACGGGCAGCCCTGAGCTACTCCAAGCAAGCCCTAGAACAAAGTGCAAGTGCTGTTCAGTGAACCACCAACAGTTACAAGGAACATTTAGAGGGAGAACATTAACAGCAAACACAAAGTTCCCACAACAGCTTCTCAAACAAGGATGCTTCCTTCAAATACCAGTGAGCTGTATTTAAGGTCACCTCCTCCTCAGGCTCTCAGAGGTTTCAGCACTTTGGTACTTCACTCCCCTTCTTTGGCAGGGGCAGGGGGTAAATTCTTACAGAGCTGAAATACACAGAGGTTTAGTTAAGCCAAATGTTTTCGTTTATTTAGGCACCAGTGCAAGGGTAAGAAGGCTGGAAAACAATTAAGCAGGCAAGCTCTAACTAGCAAAATAAATTATTTTAACCACTACTGGTGTTATAAATACTACACAGTGGAACACGTAACAGCCTAAGCTAATTAAGAGCTTCCTGAAAGTAAACATCACAACACTGAAGTATCAGTCTAACATTTCCCCACAACATAAATTAAGATTCTTCCTATGGATCAAATCCTCTCACCACTACAAGCAAAAAGCAAATCACAGAATTCAAAGAATTCACAGTTTATCAGTGATCAGGGAGCGGGAAGGGGTTGATGTCACATTTTATTTTCACTGTATTTCATCCTTATTTTCCTTCTTCCTCTCATAGTGGCTTCAAGCTTTGCTAAGCCATAGCAGTCTACAGACCAAACTTGGTATACGAGCTTACTCTAAAGTCCCTCAGACAAGGCTTACCAACCATTAAAGCAAAACAAACCTGCATTTACCTAAAATTCTATTTAAAAGTATTAAAATGAGGCTATAACATTTAATTAGTGATGTTCAAGATGCATCACAGAATACTTTGCAAACAGCTTTAAGAGTACTGCACAGGAAGAATACGATCATTAACAATCTACTGCAAGAAAGCCTTGCCACAGAACCAGGAAATACATTTTTTCTACTACTCATTATGCTGCTTCCTAAGTCACTTCTAAGGATTTTTACCTCCATCCTAATAGTTTTTCCAGGACAGTATTTTTGCTAGTCAGCATCTTGTTTGAAAGCAGTATCAAGATTTGAATTTTCAGAACATTGTGCCTGACTGACAAACAACTGAATTTTAAGAGTTCCCACAATCTAAACAAGTTGTAACTGCATGCAGCTGAACTTAAATTAGAAGTAATCTAAATAACAGGCTCTTCCCACATGACATAACTAAAGATGTACATAGGTATTACCTGAGACAGATTATGACTGCTGCTACCTTCAGACTTAAATAGTCACGTGTTTCTGAACCAATCCTCCCTCTCTCCCCTTCCCAGACACATTTGCAGAAGTGGCTTCCAGATTCTCACATAACTTCAGTCTGTGGCAGACTTTAAAAATAGCTAAAACAGGCACACAAATATGCATAATTTAGTCAGCAATAAGCTTAACACTAATGTCACATAGGACTCCAGCTTCAAACCCACAGCTAATCCCTTTTCCACCTGACAATGATTAGGCAATTACAAGACTTCATTTACAATCAGATCAAAATCATCCTGTTTCTTTATTCCTACAAAGAAACAGGCATGACTGATTTGCTTCTTCTAGGCTACCAACATGCAAATTGACAGAGCTATTCAGTTTAGTTGGTAGTAACTTGATAATCTACACAAAGGTAAGAGGCCATTTTTTCCACAGGTAGTAAGGAACCTGCAGCAGAAGCTACGTAGGTTTTGGAACTAGGGCCAAAATTAAAGCAAGATTAAACGAACAAAAACCCCCAGGCAGTGGAGTCCAAGCTACCAAAACCCAGAAAGAGGAACATAGGTTAGACAAGACTCTTGAAGCTGGGCTCAGCAGCAGAAAGCCAATCTGCCTGGACTCTGTTCCTCTTAGCAAATTATCTTGCTCATAACACACACGGCCCTGCAAAGGCAGTGATAAAAGATAAGGGATTGGGTCATGCTCCCCTTCTTGTGGGACTCTTGTGGCTTCACAGCTTTTTCAGGCTANGGCCCGGGCGAAGGCCGAGCCCGCACGGCCCCGCCACCGCCCAGGCCGCGGCCGAGCAGCTCCCGGGGCACGGCAGGCGGGCCGGGAGCGCTCCCCGCTCCCACCGCCGTGGGACGGTCCCAGCGGGAGCCGCAGGCTGCCCGGGGCGGGAGCGCTACTCACACCGACACCATCGCCTCCCTGCTCCCCGGCCGCAGAACCGCTGCAGCCCACCTCCCCGCCGCTCCGCGCCCCGGCCAAGCCCTACCGGGGTCCAGGGCGGGCCCGGAGCGACCGCACGAAGCCAATGGCTG
>VYZP01070193.1:21044-33825 GCA_013400635.1 Hypocryptadius cinnamomeus | reverse complement strand
TTTTTTCCACAGGTAGTAAGGAACCTGCAGCAGAAGCTACGTAGGTTTTGGAACTAGGGCCAAAATTAAAGCAAGATTAAACGAACAAAAAACCCCAGGCAGTGGAGTCCAAGCTACCAAAACCCAGAAAGAGGAACATAGGTTAGACAAGACTCTTGAAGCTGGGCTCAGCAGCAGAAAGCCAATCTGCCTGGACTCTGTTCCTCTTAGCAAATTATCTTGCTCATAACACACACGGCCCTGCAAAGGCAGTGATAAAAGATAAGGGATTGGGTCATGCTCCCCTTCTTGTGGGACTCTTGTGGCTTCACAGCTTTTTCAGGCTACTGTAGCATCACAAAACCACTCAGCTCCCCACAAAGGCTGGGGCATACGTGGTAGCATATGTTGTGACAAGCAAGCTCTCCAGAAGCCCACTTCAGCAGACACACCAGCTGCTAGAGACAGCAGAGTTCAGGCCACCGAGCAGCACTCACACCACCTCCATCCCGCTGGCTGCACAACGAGCACGGCCTAGTGCCCATCAGCGCTCACCGTGCCGTACCCAGCACGCTGCCAAGGGCAGCCGGTGGAGCACCGTTTCTCACAGTGACAAATGGTGTGTTTCCTGCACTCCCTGATGTGCTATGGCCTGACCTGAGCTAAGTGCAGGTGCCTCGGACCGCACACCGGCCCTTCCTAGGGATGACAACAGCAGCGAGCTCCTTCCCCAGCCGGGTCCCGGCGTGTCTGCGACACACGGGACACCCGGGGGGCCGGGCAACACCGACCTGCCATGCACAGCGGAGTTCAACACGGCGAGGACCGACCCAGCCGCGGTGGTCACTGACNTGCGGAGGCGGAGCCTGCGAGGGCTTATAGGGCCGGGCCGGGCGCTGCCCCCATGTGACCGCGCGGGCGCCCAGCTGGGGCGAGTTAAGTGGCGGCGGCGGGGACCGCCGGCTGCCCGGCTGCCGCTCCCCAGAGCTTTAGCCTTGGCTTTTTTGATTTCTTATTTTTTTCTCCTCCATCCTCGGCGTCCGGCACTTTTCAAACAGCAGCGCCCCGCTGAGCGCGGCGCGGACAGAGCCGCCCCGGTGGCGCTGCAGGCGGCGGTGGCGCGGGGAGCGATGCTGCCTGCCCGCCCGGGCTCCCCGCCGCCCGCCCGGGCTCCCGGAGCCGCCGGCGCCGCCTGACCAGCGAGTAAGGGGGTGCTGGATGCAGGCGCGACCCGGAGGCAGCTCTTGCCATGTGTGCTGGTAGCGCCCGGCTGTGGCAGCGCCCGGGGCCCGGCACCGGGTAAGTCAGGGCGGCACCGGGCAGGGCGGCCCCGGGCACGGGCCCCGCCGCCACCATGGTGAAGGAGGAGTGCAAGGCGCTGCTGGACGCGCTCAACAAGGTGACCGCCTGCTACCGGCACATGGTGCTGACCATCGGCGGCACCTCGGACTCCCAGAACCTGCGGGAGGAGCTCAAGAAAACGCGGCAGAAAGCTCAGGAGCTGGCGGTGGCCAACAGGAACAAGCTCACCACGGTCCTGAAGGACAAAACCGTGAGTAAGGAGGATAAAGCCGAGTTCGAGAGGCTATGGGTGATATTCTCCACGTGCCTAGAGATCCTGGAGATCGATATGAGGAGAGCCCTGGAGCTGGGCCACGAGTTCCCGCTGAACGTCCCCAAAAAACACCTGATCCAGACGGGCATGAGCGGGGGAACCTCCGGCGTGGCCGCCCGCGCCATGAGCGTCCAGAACATGAAATACGAGGCTGAGCACAACATAGACGTGGTGGATTTGAAAGACCTCGAGAATGAGATCAACCAGGTAGGAGAGATGATGTACGAGATGGAGATGAAGGTCAATGTCCCCCAGTGGACAGTAGAGGCTAAGCAAGACCCAGGGGCTGAACTGAAATCCACCATCAGCGTGGGCGCTTCCTCTATTGGCATGATCTCTGTGGAGGAAAATAAATCCTTCTGCGATATCAGCAAGGTTCTAGCTGGGATTATTTTCACTGCTGTGCTCATTATCGCTATTGTCCTGGCAGTGTGTGTGGTAAAACTGTCTTAGGGTGGTGCAAGGCTCTGACACGAGCGACCCCTCTCCAGCTTGTCTCTGGAGTGTTTCATGCCTCACCTTCACTTCCAAAGTGTGTCACTTGGATAAGCTGAGAATTTTAAACGAGCACTTGAAAGAACAAAGCAGAACTTTTGCCTAAAATGCACTATTTGTTTCTTCATGCTTTTTGAAGAAAAGGATGCAAATCAGCCTGCAGAATAGAATGTCTTCGTTTACTGGACTTGTAACAGTTAAGCCAAGTATCGGGGTATTATCGCTATTGGCTGTAACAGGGATTTGCCTGCTATTAATAGGTCACTATTCTCAGAAGCCTGTGGTTTTTGTTCTTCACTAGGCTCTGGTGTTTGCTGCTGGTCACTGTTTACAGTATTGGAGGGTAACATAAATTTGATGGCTAACATGGGTGTTTTGTCTGACCAAGTGAATAGAATACTTATTTTTTTCCATCAAATACAAAATGTATTTTCTTGAGTGGAGGAAAGGGGTAAGGATGAAAACCCCAATAAAAGAATGTAACCAACCTCTATTTTAAGTAAGTTAATGGTTGGGGAGGGAGGAAAAAACAAAATGATGATTGACACCAAGTACTGTTTGTTGATTTAGACTGGATTGTAGGGAACCCAGTTGCTGCATGAATTGACACAGTATATGTCAATGACTAATCGCTTTCCAAATCCAGAGAGAAAAAAGGGAAGAGTTACATATTCAGAAAAATACTAGCAAGCCTCATGGTTTTCATTCACATTTACCACGATTTTATCTTTCCCTGCAGAAAGACTGATTCTTGCTACTGAGTTTAATTTTTCTTTCTGAAACAGCAATTTGTACTCTGTGATTAACTATGAAAACAGGAGCAATGAATCTACCCACAGCAGATTCAGTAACATGGGAAAACAGATTTTAGCAAAGAGCAATGATGTTAAGTTAAAGCAGACTTTCCCAATGGGATCCCCTCTCCTGTTGACAGGGAGGGACTGATGCTTGTATGTGTACAGCCACATTTCTGCAAGCTCCCAAATTGCAGAAATCCAGACAAAGCTAAAAATGTGTCTCAGTTTCATATCTCAGTCATGTCTGATTAATCATCTGGGACACACGTAGCCTGTAGGATTGGTCCCATTTGATAACACTGCAATTCTGGAAGGGAAGTGCAACAGCATAAAACTTTCGAGTGCTTCCCTATGGAATTGTCAACATTTAAATATAAAACTGTGGGAACAGACACTTACTTAGCAGAGAAGCTTTACAATATTTTGTAAAAAGGATTTATGTGTTATGGTATTTATTATTTACTTCTGGAAATACCTCCTAATGCTGTGAACAAACACTGTCCATTCAGGAGTGCTTGGTACGTGTGCTACAGTGCCATAAGTGTATGGGGCACTCCACAGCCAAATATAAAGACCCCAAAATACTGGGGGTTTAAGAAGTCATTTTTCTCCATTGATTATTACAGGAATATTATCAAAAAGTAATAATCAGACATGTTTTGTGAACAGTCTTAATGCTTGTTAAATAAAATTGACAACATGCATAAACACCTAATATTTTTAAATATTTTTAAGTTAAGAACTAAACATACTTCAAAAAACTGCAGCAAACCGATTGTTCTTTAAAACATAACTGGATTTATGGGGGGGGAAAGTTATTTGAATCTGGTCACTTGTAGGTGAGGAAAAAAATAGTAAGCAGAGGCCTGAATTCAAAGCTATAGATTATCCTTATGTTGAAGGATAATGTGAGTTCTGCACATTGGTCCAGTCTAACTCCATTCTCTCAGGAATTCAGAGTGTTACAAGACAATTCCACATTCCTTTCTGTTGTGTTTCATTCCACAGAATGTTTTATATGTAGTTAATCTATGTCTGTAGAGATCCCTGAGAGCTTTCTAACAAAGCCAGGTCTGTATTTATCGGTGCTACAGTTCCGGCCTGCCTAGACAAGGTGTAATTGCTGAGTGTTCATTTAAATTGGATATCTCCTTCACAACCACAGTAAATAAACGTTTTTAAGGAAAATATGGCAAAAGCTGCAGAAGAATGTACCTATTTGGATTGCCACCTCTTGCAATTAAGGACCTGTGGATGTTTTCACTTTTTGCACTCTCACTTCATTCACAGGAAGGCAGAGAAGCCACCGGGCTCTATTCTGTGCTTCCTGAAAACTCCATAAACCTTGTGAAATCAGACCATTTAACCACATGTTCTCAAACCCCCAAGTCATGAATGCAAGTCTGTTTTCTGGTGGCTAAGTAAATGGTAACAATGACAACATTCATTATCATTTATCTCAGTATCTCCCACACACCTAACCATACATAAAGAGTTTATCCATGCTTAGTTGTGTAGAAGAATTTTTAAGACTAGGTCATCTTTGAAAGCAAGCCTCAGTGGGTTGGTAAACTGTTAAATTTTCATTCCATTGCAGTTTTGGTTTTTTACTTGGATTTTTTAATACAGGACTCAAATTCATATAAATAGCCTTTAAGTATGTAAGTCTTGCTTTATTATAAATATGCACACAATTAATATTTAAAGGATTGGCCTTGGAAAAAGAATTTCCAAATCTTAAGACAGCTGGCTGCAAATTAATTCATCATTAGTATGTTCCTAAAAATCTGTATCATCTTATATTTAGCCTATCTGAAATTAATAGATTAAGTAGAATTCTAACAGAGGACTGGCACTGTCTACATGGATAAAGTGCTGCCACTTATCTCCTACACGTGTTTGTTCCACGTGACAGTTTGGCACGACACTGCACAAAACCAAAACTAAATGAAACCTCCATTGCCCAAAAGCACAGAGGCTTCCTTTGAATTAAGAAATAGAGATATAGATTTGCAGTCTTCATTTTTTCCCCCTACTGGAATGCAACTGGAAGGAGACTGGAAATGCTACTTTGTAAGTGAAAAATGGGAATTCATACTTCAAAACACTCTATATTGAAACAGCATGATGAAAAAGCACATACTGTCACGTTGATTGGTGAGAATGTAATAATAGTACAGGAGAATATGGTCATTGCTTAATTAATATCAGTGTTGATCTACTTCAGCTCTTTTGTCTTTATTCACAGAATACACATATTAAATTTGCTGTATAGTAAAATCTTACTCCTGACTTGAATTACACTGGTTTTGCCTGTGCATGGGTGGTATTTTCTACACTTTGAATAATGCAAAACTGTTACTGTCACTATTTATTTAACTTAAAATAAAGTACTTCCTTATAACTTACTGGTTTGCTTGCAGCAGTAATTCAAATAAAACAAAATCTGTCAGAGCAGATCCAGAGGAGGCCACAAAGTTGATCAGAGGGATAAAGCACCTCTGCTGTGAGGAAAGGCTGGGAGAATTGGGATTGTTCAGCCTGCAGAAGAGAAAGCTTTGGGTTGACCTAATTGTGCCCTTCCAGTGCCTGAAGGGAGCCTATTTACAGGGGATGGAGTGACAAGGGGGAATGGCTTCACACTGACAGAGCTGGTTCAGATGAGATACTGGAAGAAATGGTTCCCTGTGAGGGCAGTGAGGCCCTGGCACAGGTTGCCCAGAGAAGCTGTGGCTGTCCCTGGATCCCTGGAAATGTTCGAGGCCAGGCTGGACAGGCTTAGCACAATCTGGTCTGGTGGAAGGTGTCCTTGCCCATGGAAGGGGTTGAAACCAGATGATCTTTAAGGTCTCTTCCAACTCAAACCATTCTATAACTCTTTGAAAAGCTGGAATATTCATAGAGCTCATCTTCTAATCTAAACTTCCTGTTTTAACCACAGTAATAAAAGTAATGTGCTAAGCTCTCTCATTAGTTTTGTTAACATAAACACAGCCTTCTCAAGCTCCCAAAGTTAACAGTGATGTAGCTGACACTGCCAGGGAAGCAGTAGCCTGAAAAGCCAAGAAATCCCTGCCTTAGGAAACAGCTACAATAACATTTAGGCTAACATATGGTTCAGCACTGGTTGTCCATTGTTAAGTACAGAACCATTGGCTTGGACAACATAAAAACCAGACTAGACTGGACTAACAATTGGATTCTCCTTGTGTTAGGATCCAAACTGTCTCTTTCAGTCAGCAAAGCTGGCATTTACTTTAGCAAAAGATTTACACCACCTAAGGAGTGTGAAACTTGGTCCTGTGCTTTTGGTAGCAACAATGATCAACAGTTGTATCAAACCATCAGAACCGAGTCTGTTAAATGCAGCAATTTGTAATTTCATTCCAGGATTTCCAGTCTATCACCATAAAAACTCATTACACTGTTTTCTAGTTTAGGAACACAGGATCGTAGTTAAAGTGATTCTCCTGATGTTGCAAACAATGTAACATCAAACTTCAGCACTATGAGTATAAAATAAAATTAGTTTCAAAATTCTTCATGTAAGTATGAAAATATTTTTTACAGTAATGCAATTACTTAAAACTGGACTAAATGACTGATGTAATTAGCTTTCAGATTAAAAATTAACCATGTGCTTATTGTTCGTAGAGAGGATTGGTTACAGGCTTGCTTTTCCTTCTCTGGAAGGTTTGTGTTGTTTATATTTGCTTTCCAGAAATACCTTCTATTTAAGTGCTAATGGAACTCCTAGTCAACATATTTACCCTTCACAGATTTTCATTATGTAAAAAGTCATTCAGTAAGACCAGTGGATTACAGATCTCTAAGTGCTTTCTCTCAATACGATTATATAAGTCTTTTAATACAGGAAGAGATCTGGACAAAATAGTTCACACGTGAGCAGCATTTGCTACAGTAAGTGTACAATAAAAGTGGGATTAGAAAACAAAGTCTTTCATATAAAATTATCCACATGTGTTTAAGGAACAACAAAAAAAGGAAAGGAGATGGATGTATGTGGTAAACACCAAAGTTTGCTTTTTGTTATATACAACAGCATCCCAATGTTAAACTACAGCTTCTCTATAAAAAAAGGAATATATTATGCCCAATGGGACAGAGGATATAAAATACCCTTGAGTGGAACTGACTCCATTCTCTTATTACGTCTTACAGAGTAAAAATATTTTAATTTCCTACATGTTGTTATCCATTTTACAGAAGACAATCCTTATCTGCCTCGGTTCCACACTACAAATGACCTTCTCCTGGAAGAAGGCAGTCCCACATGGCTGGATTCCATCACCCATCCTCACAGCTCGCTGCTGTGGTACTGGGTGCAGCTGGGATGTAGCTTCAGCAGCTGCCACTGCAGAACCTGTGCAAAGGTGAAAAGTCACAGGGCATTTAGCCAGCACCAGGGCTCTGGTGGATCGTCTCAGCCAGCCAAGCACGAGTGTTCCATGCTGGAAGCAATGTGACTGCAAACACAAATCCAATCACAACCTCTCTGAAACTGCCACCCACAGAGGCCACTTAACAAATGCAATTATGTCGACTGCTCAGTTCCAGTCATTTGTGAGAATATCTACTGTGATTTACCAGAGTGACAGAAACTGACTTCTCAGCCCTCCGCAGGGTCAGGTGGGTTTTTGTTTTGTTCTCTTTCCTTGAATTTTATGTTTTATTTACACTGCGTTGCACAACATTATTTATCATATACTTAAATCTCCACCAAATTAAACAAACTCACAAATCCTCTCAAGCTAGGTATAATTCAGCTGCACGGAAATGGAAGTCACAGCTGTGGTATAAATGTGGTCTGTTATTTTGATCATTTCCACTGTGCATGAAATTATCACTGCAGTCTCTGATCAGTCAGGTCTGTCTCACACACACAAATGTTCAAGTAACACACACAGCTGAACTCACTGATGTGCCACAGCACTAAGAAATCACACAGCCAAAAAATTGACTTTAAAAATCATGGGGCTTTTAAAAGAATAATAAACCTCATATCCTACAGTCATCTACAACTGTCTTGGGAAAAAAAAAAATTTAAATGCAATTCCTTTGTGTGATCCAGAAAAATCTATACAAAAATAAGAAAGGGGAAATAAGGAAAAAAAAGACAAAAGAAAATACTTAACTATTTATACCATATAAAATGACTGAGGACTGCCAGAGATGCAAACATGATACTCCCTTAGCAACTTAATCTCATATGCTAATTGCAGGTGTAACTTAAGATATACACATTTGAATTCTGGGTCCTGGAAGGTGTGCTCCAAATAATTCCTGAAACAAGCCACCAGCATTCATTCTGGTGAAAGAAATGACATGTGTGAAAACTATTCACATAACTAAAAGCTGCAGAATTAGAACCATAATTTCCATTTCCATAAGATGTGTAATCCATTTTGTGTCTGTTGGAAGTAGAACGATTCCAGTTGTTAATACTATATGTAACCTAGTTTTTTCATCTGCCTAATTTGTTAGAATATCATTTTGCATTGTTAGCTGTTTTTTTTTTTCATTTTTCTTTTTAGTCAATCTATATAATGATGTTATAATTATAAAATGCATTTCCTAGATGTGACATTTATTCACAATTTGGAAACAATACTTGAAAACCTATACAGTGAATAATCTATTTACTTTTCATATTAATTATTAAGTCTGCCTATTCGTTGATATTATAGGAGCTAAACAATCTAAAAGCTTTAGCATGTCATTTTGAAGTGACCTGGAGGTATTTGAAATACCATTTGAGATAGCTGGAGGCAATTAAAAGATGTGTAGATGGGGCACTTGGGGACATGGTTTAGTGGTGGACTTGGCAGTGCTGGGTTCGTGGTTGGACTCAATGATCTTGGGGTTTTTTTCCCCATCCTAAATGACTCTGTGATTGTACAATACTGTAAAATAAGGCAGTTTAAGAAGCAGTAGACAAACCTAGTGAAATCTCTGCATTTTTTGATACTTGAAGTTGTCACAACTCATTATTGTAGACACTGCATCTGCATGGGGACAAAGATGCATCTAAATTAAACCAAGAACTGACTCAGTATAATCATCTCCAACTCACAGGATAGCATGTAAACTAAACTCAATGATGAAATGTTGATGGACCTTGTTTTTCATCTGAAATTAATTATTATGGTGGTGAAATCTGCACTGACCTGTCTGGGCAAAATAATCTATGCAATGATGTAACAAAAGGAATGAAGTAATTTGATTGTTAAGTAGTGTAATCACATAGAAAAAAATTATGCTTTTTCTTATAAGCAGTAACTGAACTGTAGAGAAAAATGTTGAAGTAACCTCTGCATTGCTGAAATATGATGCCACAAAGAATTATTATCAGCACAATAATCTTATGGTATTTTATTTGATGTAACTTTTGCATCACTCAGAAGGGTTTCTTTTTCAATACAACACAATCTGGTTTTGAAAACAACCTGAAATACAAAATTATTTGGGGTCCATTAAGTACACAGTTCTATGTTCTGGCATACAAGAAGCATGAAAGACAGCTGAATTCTTTAGTTTTTAGCAAAACGACCTTTTTTTCTTTTTTTAATAATTTAATTTGGAGGGGACCTCTGACTCTTTCTCTACTCTCACACATGTATCTAGCTAATTCTTGCTATGAGGAGACTTCTCTTCACACTAAAGTGCCCTATATTCCCAGCCTACAACTGGCCCTAGATCATGTCCTTGTGCTGGAATCCTTCCACACAGTAATGCAACAAACTGGTGTGCTTGGTTTAGGATTAGTGATAGATTTTCTCAGATTTTCTCTTTTTTTCTGAAATCACTCATAAACCTATAGAAATTTAAGTACAAGTGAGATAAGCTCTGCATTCTAGCAGAATATATTGAAGAAAAAAATCATCTAAATTGGAGATGAAGAGACATGCTCTATAGATAACCTCACATCTAATTTGCCTTTAACAGTTATTCTATATTCATGTGAGCTACCTCCAGCAGGTCACCTATAGCTTTGAGGGGCCAGATAAACACTCCAGGAGCTGATCTTTTGCCTTTCTTAGCAGGAAACTGGAAGGGGGCAGAACAACCCTTTGCATCCTTTATCTTTGCTCACAGAGTTTCTGAGTGCTCATTCTCAGAACCTCCTGCAACCTCCAGATAAGTGGGTCAGGTAAAGACTCACACACTCCTGGAATTTCACAGGAGATGACTTCAGCTTTG
Organism: Hypocryptadius cinnamomeus; assembly: GCA_013400635.1. Classification (NCBI taxonomy): domain Eukaryota; kingdom Metazoa; phylum Chordata; class Aves; order Passeriformes; family Zosteropidae; genus Hypocryptadius; species Hypocryptadius cinnamomeus. The sequence goes on along the minus strand of VYZP01070193.1, from coordinate 23,718 downwards.
CAGTGAATGGATACTCAACTAGTGTTCCTAAGACAATTTTGAAAGAAGCCAAAAAACCTGCCAGCAATAGGGTGAATCTGCTGACCCTCAGGTAAGGAATGGCACCTTCTTAACAGGTGACTTATACTGCAGAACTGTGTGGAAAAACACAGCAAATGGATCAGGGAAGAAAGTTTACCTTAGCTTGCACTTGGCTGTGTTTGGGCCCAAAGAACTGCTCTGGGTCTGAGCTCAGTCCTGAGCAGAGCTGTAACCCCAGCCCTGGCATTCTCTGGGGGTCTGAGGCCACAGCACCGTGCCAGCCGCACATGCCATTTCCACTGCCCTGCAGGAATGCCTTTGGAAGCAGACCCACGAGGTTTAACACCAGTGGGTGCCAATGAAACCAGGGGAGGCCACCAGGTTCTCAGGGGGATAAAACACCTCTGCTAGGAGGAAAGGCTGAGAGAACTGGGGTTCTTCAGCCTGCAGAAGAGAGCGCTTTGGGGTGACCTAATTGTGCCCTTCCAGTGCCTGAAGGAAGCCTGCAAGAAAGATGAAGAGAAACAATTAACAAGGGCCTGGAGTGACAAGGGGGAATGGCTTCACACTGACTGAGAGTAGGTTTAGATGGGATATTGGGAAGAAATCTTTCCCTGTGAAGGTGATGAGGCACTGGAACAGGTTGCCCAGAGAAGCTATGGCTGCCCCCAGATCCCTGGAAGTGTCCAAGGCCAGGTTGGACGTGGCTTGGAGCAAGCTGGGATAGTGGAAGATGTCCCTGCCCATGGCAGAGGGGGGAACCAGGTGATCTTTAAGGTCTCTTCCAACCCAGACCATTTTATGATCCTATGCTTCATTTGCCAGGGTATCCCTGCTTGACATACTAGCATTTGTGAGCCTTTAGACTGTTCAAGATTGAAAAACCCAAACCAATATTCCAGTCAGAAACTTAAGATAACACTATAATCATTGCTATTCTCTGGCATCAGGTTTTCCTAGATATGTTCTGAAATTATGTTCCAGGGCTATCAGATATCACATTACTGCCATACTAAGACAGTTTTGTATATGTGTGGGTATTATATCTGATTTGAAAGTGACACCATTCATTATTGGTACATGAGCACTTTCTACTTAAAATGCCTTTATGCTGAAATGATCTGACATGATGGACCCTAAATCTTTTTGATCAGCCATCGAGCTCATTGGAGGTTAAATCTTAAAAAACCTCAGTAGTTTATTAATATTTCACCAGTAAAGTAGCTTTTAGGCCAAGCACATTCCTAACAAGATGTATGCTTAACACAGTGAAATAGTTAACTAAACAAAAAAGTGCAAAAGGCAAATAAATGTAAAGAAGAATGTCATGATTTTAGATTCAAAGTGCCTTAGTAGAAAACAGCAAAGTAATGACCGTTGTGCTTCAACTGCCTAATGTGGTAATTACTGATGAGCAAAAAGGATTAAATTAGTGAGGAAAGGGCTGCTGAGGTTAACAGATATCATTGGTTTTGCTGGTATATTCAGTGGTAAGCAAGGGAAGGAGAGGCAGGCTTGTCTGTTGCCTGGCCATTCATTTTAGCAGCACCAGCTGCCTTGGCTGACCTGCTCTGCCCACTGCAGCCAGGCACCAGGGTGAGCTTATGGCCCAGCTGTGTCATTGTGACCCTCAAGGTCATTTTTGGATTTGTCAATTGACATGATCCAACATCCCACTGCTTCAGTTGCTTCTAAACTTCATTTCAGTTCCAGTGACATACATCTCATAAAGCATCACGTACAAGCTCAAATATAAAATCGAGAGGTTGTCAGAAGCATGTACAGGTATGTGGGTATTTGCTAAATGCAATCTGGCAAGAGAAGGATTATGGATGGGAGAAGGATTTTCCATATTACACGTAAATACCATTCTCGCAAACTTCTCAACCTGTGTCATCAACTTCTTTCTGCTTAAATTTCTCACAAATTAAGGAAAATTGAGGAATCAAAATCAATTAACAAAATAAAATGTTTCCTAAAGGTTCAAAGAACTTTTCAAGGTTTTGCTACCTTGCTGAATATTTTTTTTCAGCTAACAAGGTACTTAAAGACCTCAAAAGAGAAGAGCTCTGTAATGATAAACTAAAATTCTACATACTCCTCCGGTCTGGAATGTACTAGAACAAATTCAAACAACTTGGCAAAAGTCACGTTTAACTACAGACCTAAAATGACTTTTGCTGTCAGCATGGCTTGCTGTGGCATTGAGATAAGGAGATTTCTGCAAGGCCAGCTGGCAGGTCAGCAGCAGCATTACCAACACAAATCCGAGTCCTTGGCTCCTGACCCCGTGCTGACTCCCGGGGCTGGAACTACAGACCCTTCCCTGTGCTCAGGGAGGCTCTGGGGCTGGAACTACAGACCATTCCCCTGCTCAGGGAGGCTCTGGGGCTGGAACTACAGACCCTTCCCTGTGCTCAGGGAGGTTCTGGGGCTGGAACTACAGACCATTCCCCTGCTCAGGGAGGCTCTGGGGCTGGAACTACAGACCCTTCCCTGTGCTCAGGGAGGTTCTGGGGCTGGAACTACAGACCATTCCCCTGCTCAGGGAGGCTCTGGGCTCTCAGGAAGCTCCTGGGCATTTACACCTTGTGATGCTGTAAATACACTCCGTGCTGTGTATTTACACAGGAAATGTGTGAGCCAGCGAGCC
>VYZP01070193.1:4145-21036 GCA_013400635.1 Hypocryptadius cinnamomeus | reverse complement strand
TTTGGGGACCCAGGGACCCACCCAAAGCCACAGCTCCCCAAGCCACTTAAAGCCATCGCCTCGTTTCTCCCGGCCATCGCCGCCTTAAACCCTCTGTATTTCCTTAAGCTTTCGCCCCCTGAGGACACCCGCTACTTACCGGCTTAGGGCTGAGGGGGGCTGAGGCATCCCGGCGCTGTCCCGCCTCCTGCGGGCCTCCCCCGGCGCTGTTCCGCCCCGCGGCTGCAGTGGCTCCTCCGGGGGCGCAGGCGGCGGTGCCGTCCCGCCACGCCGCGGGAGCGCGGCTGCCCCGGCGCCCTCCGCCTGTCCTGCTTCCTGCGGCTGTGCCGGCACCTGGGCTGCGCGCCCAACATCTGGGCGCTGCACGAGTGGAGCAACTGGCTGACGCCCGTGGGCAGGGCCGGCCGCGGCGGCCGCCGCTATGACACGGCTTTCTACCTGTGCTGCCTGCAGGAGCGGCCGCCACACGTCTCGCAAGACGACCAGGAGGTGACAGCCGTCCTGGTAAGAGGGGCCGGGGTGCCCGGGATGCAGCACAGCCCGGCCGGGCGGGTGTTGGGATGGGAGCGGCCGCTCCTGCCCGAGCCCTTCTCCCACGGCCACTGGCTCCGCCGAGACTGTGCCCTCACACTTCGAACTGGCGTAGAATCATAGAATGGTAGGGGTTGGAATGGACCTTAAATATCGTAGGGTCCCACCCCCGCCAGGGGCAGGACACCTTCCAGCAGAACAGCTCCAAGCCCCAATGTCCAGCTTGGCCTTGACACACTTCCAGGGATCCAGGGGCATCCACAGCTTTTCTGGGCAACCTGTGCCAGGGTCCCACCACCCTTACAGTAAAAAATTGCCTTCTAATATTTAATCTGAAAGTCTCCCCTTTCGATTTGTACCCACTGTACTCCTTGTCCTGTCACTACAGTTCCTGACCATGAGTCCCTTTCCAGCTTCCCTGCAATTCCTTTCAGATACTGGAAGGTGCTGTGAGATCTCCACACAGTTGTCTGTTCTCCAGATCAATCCAAGCCCTCCTGATAAAGCTCCTTGAGATGTGAGGAAAGGCACCTGTGCAGTGCCCCTCTCCCCTGGACACCTGGAGCTGCCACCATCACCAGAGGTGCAGCTGCAGCAGCTGTCGGAGAGGGTTTTTGTGAGGTCGTTGTACATGATCCGTGTCACATCAGGTCCCTTTCACCGTGAATTACTGTCTCTTTCAAAGGCAGTGGACAAACACCATTTTTTTACATTCATTCCTGCAATATAGCAGGGTTGTCACACCTCCTCAGTATGCTGGGAGAGACCCATGTGGTATATCCAGGTATATTCCAGGACTGCATGAGATGCTAGTAATTTTTCTTTTGGAGTTACTTGGAATATTTTAAGTAATATGCAAACTTCTTGAAATAGTATAGTAAAAATTTTGCCATTTTTACATTTTTTACCTTTTTTTTTTTAATGGAGTGTATAAAAGTAGCAAACTTCATGAAGAAGCTCTAAGAGAGCTCAAGGTCAGGTACATTAGGGTCCTTAAGTTTTTCTAGCATTCTGAAAAGTTTGATTGCAAGTTAGAAGTAGATGAGAAACCAGACAGTTCTGTAAAAGCCTACTTAAAATTTTGGTATTACTGATGTTGCTGTATATATTTGTTTAACAAATTCTGCTACAGAATTTAAAATTACTTTACTGTCAAGAGCTCATGTTGTATTTTTGTCAAAAATAGCATAAATCTACTGCAAACAATTATGCACATATTACTAAATTCATCATGTGAGATGAAATCAAGATTACCAATAGTTTAAGCATGCAGAATTATGATGAATAGCTAGGTGTTCATGCTCTGAAAACAATGCTTCTAAGAAGCAGATGTTTAGAGGTGGCAACCTCTGGTAATAGTGAGTTTAATGTTTTCTGTTGGTTTCAGTAAACTTTCAGTCATGCCCCTAAAATAAATGTCAGTTTTTAATCCTGACATGTCTGTGTGTAAAATAAAAATTTATTTTTATTGAGAAAAAATGAGTAATTTTTATAGATTGTTTATGTTCTTCAATTTTAGGAATGTCTTTGTTATTGCTTTGGTGTAGTTTATACATGGTTTTTATTGTGTTGAGAAGATACGGTCTGTTGCAAGCTCCTTTGCTGTATGGACTTCCTTGCAAAATGACTTTTCAGTTTATTCAGACTTTCTGTCTGCTCCTGAAACTATTATTTCAAGACTTGTTTTCATCTTCCAGTGGTCGTCACCTCCAGAAGCCATTGAACGCTTTAAGTCTCAGGAGATCTGGTTTCCTCCACCTCAGTTTTATGAATTCTGCAGGCTGTGCAACTTCTCTTCCCTCGAGGAGCTGCAGCAGTTCAGCTCCGCACGGGCTCTGGAGGGCTGTGAGCGCTGGATGCCCGTGATGCTGAGTGCTGCAGATGGATTCATCCAGCTGCTGCCGGGTAAGGACACGCTGGAGGCTTCTCCCAAATACACAGCATCTCCTGAATGCTGTGTGCTGAAGCCACATGACATAAACCATCCTTAACTGAAAGGAACATACTCTTCTAAGTCAAGTTACTGCACACTGTTTCCAGCTTGTTTGCTACAGTGGTGACATGGCTGCAGCAGAGACGAGCCAGGGGATCAGACAGCACAGTTGTTCCTTACTTACTCATAATCTCATTGTCTCACATTGTCATCATACGTGTATTTGTGAAGAAATTCAGCATTTCAGCTCTGTGTAACCTGAAGGATGTTTTAGAGCTCATTCCTTTTAGTCCTTTTCAGTGGGAAGTCTCCTTTACTTCAGTTATCACTTTGTGAGGAGATGGGAATCAAGCACAGCTGCAGTATCTATCACACCTCCCAGCTGCAGTGATAAGGCACTGGGCTAAAACCATACACTCAGCCATCTTCCTCCTACTTAAGTCTCTCTCATTTCATAATCATGTACATGCAGTGTTAAGAAAAGCTGCATATACTATTTATTATTTTCTGCTTTTCTTAGTTTGTTTTTCATTATGCTTTCCTTTTTTTTTTTTATTTTGGTCACAATTGACCTCTAGGATTTCTCTATTTGGGGTTTATTATCAGTCTTGCACAAGGGTATAATGCCTTGATATGGCAAAACAATTATTTACTTTAACAAAATAGAACAAAATAAATTTCTGTTCTTAGTCCTATCTTTATACATGTGAAGAAGTGCTTGTCCTGTGCCCCAACTATTACATACACTCCTGTCTGCCCAGGCTGTCATTACAGCATATTAATAGCATATTATCAGGAGCTCTGGAACATTCAGTGTGCACTGCAGTGTCACTGGCATACTTCAGAAATTTATGGCTCTGTCTTTAAATCTGAATATGTTTAGAGGCAATTTACTTTGCATTGCGAAATACATTTCCACTGATTTACATATACTGATAAATCCTAAAAAATTGCCTGTGAAAAGGCTGAAAAATAAGGTTGGCTATCTATAACCAAATCTTTTTTTCTACCCCCAGGAGATGAGTTATATCCAGAAGATCCAGATTATACTGGAGAAAAGAAAATTACTATGTCAACAGATAAGAAGGTTGAAGATCTCATGAAAGAGGGTGGGATATTTCACAGGATAGTAATAAAAGATGTCAACAATCTTGCTGTCTATGTTAATATTCAAGCAAAATATAAGCATATAAATCCACTGATGATAAAGTGTGATAATTCAGATTACAATAGCAGATTATAATATGTCTTTGGTTTAAATCTAGAATATTTTTTAATTGCATATATGCTCACTGTGGTTTTGGTGCTTTTTAACTGTTGCCAAATAGTCAGGAAGATATTCCTCTGTCCTGCCAAAGCATTATGTCTGTATATGTGTGTGCTGTCACATCTATGTGTATCTAATCTCGAGTCTTTAAAAACAGAGCAGTTGTGCTGCTGTTGGGTTACAAAGGTCCTCTTCTCACTGAGAATTTAAATATATGTTCAGAACAAGCAGAGAAGACTTGCAGGCTTCCTTTACTATGCTTCGCAAAGTTACCCACTAGATAACTGCAGTGTGTGTCTAGAAATGAATAAAATCTCCCATTCCATATTTGTTGACATTTTCCACTCTATTCTCTCTTTCATTTTGGGGACAGGCAATGTATTTATAGATATAGATATATACATAAATTAACTATAATGCACTTTTTAAAAGAATATTATAAATAAAGTTAATTTTTATATTTGATATACTTAAATTCTTTCTACTAATGGTAATAATTCAAAACTACAATTTTCAAAGGTAGACTTAATTTAAAAGAAAGTCTTCCATGGAATTGAGTGCATTCTTTTTATCAAAATATTTTTTTATCTTCAAGTTGTAAGCAATTAAAAAAAATAAAAAGTTAATTTTTTAGCTCCAAAAAGATATCAACTACTTAAGGGAATAATATTCCTCCTGGATATACCCAGTTTCATATTCTAACATCCCACTTTTTGCTTCTTAACTACTTTACTAATATAAATGAGATTTAAGAACTTCAGAGGAAAGATTGCTGCTTAATTTTTTGTTTGGATTTGTCTTTTCTTCTGTGCGATAAGTAGAGTCAATGGAGCAGTTTTGTAAATTATCTGGAAGGAGAATGAATGATGACTTCAGATTAATCAGTAAAGTTGTTCAGAAAGCTTTGTTTCAGCTTTTGTTCTGTGTTTCAATTAAAACCTGTTGCTACAATTAGATTAAATTGGTTTGTAGCATTCATTTGGATTAAAAAAAATACTGGAAAAAAAGGTGTGTCTTTCTCTTCTCCCTGAGAACATACCCAGGCTGGTGCTGGTTTTGCAGACCTTGTTGAGGTTTGTAAACCTGTGTTGAACAATGGCCACATGAAGCAGAGCACTGTGTATTGTGCAGTAGAACACCTCAATATTCTGGCTGGGTGTGACATTCCCTTTTCTCCAGTCACTGGAGACTTCGCCTGCCTGCGTGCCCTGACTTCTCAAATGCAATGGAGAGTGCCCTAGCACCCACCCTTGCTAGTTCCTTCAGAACCCTGGGATTCATCTCAGCGAGTCCCAAGGACTTGTCTATGTTCAGGTTTCTCAGATCTTGAGCTTGGTTTTCTCCTACAATGAAAAGTACTTTATTTCCTCACCTTGAAGTTCAGGGATGTGGGAGATGTGGGAAGCATGATTGCAGCAACAACTGAGCCAAAAAAAAAGGCAAAAGAAACCCTGTCAGCCCTCCATGTGAATTATCCCTGAAGTATTGGGGGTGGGGGTGTACATTTGTTTAAGTTCTCCTTTTCTAATCAATATACCTCTGGGAGCTGGTTTTTTTCCAGATCCCTTGCCACGTTCAGCTGCAGCTGTGCCTTAGCTCTCCTGATCCCACTCCTATACCCCCAAGCACCATCCCTATACTCTCCCCTATGGATACATATTCCTGCTTCCAGTGCCTGTGCATTTCTTTCTTGCACTTCAGTCAGACCAGAAGGGTCTACTCAGCTTCACTAGTCTCCTGCCTTGTCTGATTTCTTACATGTGAGAATCAAGAGTTTTTGTGCTTCAAGGAAAAGATGCTTAAAGAGCTGCCAGCTCTCTTCTCTCCTGCTCCTTTATCCCCGAGGGCAGTTTCCAGGAGTTCTCATCCAGTAACTCCTTCAACAAGTGACAGTGTGCTCTCCTAGAACCTTCACTGTATTCATCTGGACCACATCCCTCGAGATGACAAATTCAAATACACAAAAGATTTCTTGTATTGTTCTGCTTCTTATGGTTATTCTACCAGTTTACTTTTATGGTAGAAATAAGTATTATGAGAAAATATTTTTGATAAATCATTTAGCACCTGGGCACAGCAGGAGTGTGGATATGGAATGTGGGCAGGGGAGGCGTGCAGGGGTGATGCCAGGTTTGTAGAAAAATGCAGAGTTTTGGCACTTGTGTTAGGTGAGGGTTCTCCCTCTGTCTGGCTGGTGTTAGGTCTTTCTGCAGAGCTAAGAACTACACCAAGGTCTTACACTAAGTTATCTCAGCACTTCCACAGCGGCAGATCCCTATGAACTCTGTCCATTTACTTCTTGGTGCTACAGCTGGTTTTTTTCTTTTTTCCTGTGGTTGTTGTCCCTGCATTAGTTAAGAACTACCAGTGTTTCCAAAGAACTACCACTATTTCACCATTGCCTCTGCTACAGAGACCCTTAAACGTGAAATAAACTCCAAATCCCAAAGATTCATAGTAATAATTTCCCTCAGGTCCCAGTAGACTGTTCTTGATTTCAAGTTGTTTGCAGTAACAAAGGCTTTTATTCTTTCACTATGAGTTTGGTTTCTATTTAATACAACAAGCAAGACAACGAACTTCCCAGTGCTTTCGTGAGATTTCCCGCAGTGTTTGAGGTGTTTTTATACAGCCGGGAAGAGTTGGCTGTGCCATTGGCCACAGCCCGCTCTGAGGGGCCGGGCCGGGCCGGGCCGTGCGGGCGCTGACTCGCCCCGGGGCGGCTCTGGGGGGAGGCAGTGCTGGGGGTTCTGGAAGGTTCCGCGGGCAGCGCCTTCTGGAAGCTTCTGCGGGGAGCGGGAGGGAGTGCGGCAGGGCGGTGCGTGGAGCTTGGAGCCTGGCAGTGCCGGAGAATGAGGTCGGTGGGCTCATTCCTACGGGAGACAGCGTGGAGTTATGGCAGGACCGGGGGAAATGGGGACGGGGGAGAGGGAGTAGAGCGAAGAAAGTGGTTTTGAAAGGCCCTGTGCCGTGCCGCTCTTCCCTCGCTCCCCGGGTGAACGGGAGCAGGCTGGGCAGAGGGATAACGAGCGGTGAGTTCCGGGAGTGTCTGCGCACACCGCGATGGCCGCAGAGGCTCCTTCTACTTTCCCTAGGTCTGTGTTAATGCGGCAGTTTGGGCGAGGGTTTTAGTGACATACAGCATTTTACAGGTCAAATACTGTCTAGTGGTGTGCGTGGGATTTGAGCGAGCGTTTGTTTCCCTACTCTGTTCTTAACAACGCGGGAATGTACTTGGAGTGGGATGGGAGAGGTGCTCCTGTGTGTGGGTGTGCTTCATCCCTGCCACGTTGATGGGCCATTTAGTGGGTTTGCACTAATTAACCTGAGACTTCAGCTGAAGTTATTTATGCCCCTCACGTGTTACTGCTGAAAGAAAACTCTTAAGTGTTCGAGGCAGCACTCTTGATCTGTTGGTGCAGTATAACGGTGCAGGGTAAGAAACCGAGTGTGTAACTCAGGAGCTTTGTTTGTGTTAAACGATCTTGGGCGAAGCTTCTGCAATCGTTTCAGCTGTTCCATTGTCATGTTAAACTGGGAACGATCAGTGCTGTCAGCTTGATGGCCGTGTGTCACCTCAGGGTAGCTCTGTTGCTGCTGAATTCTGGCTTGTTCAGCAGTAGCTTTGGAAATGGAAGGACAATGTCTTGATTTTCTTTTTCTGAAATACTTAGTTAGGCATCTAATTAAAGTGCTAATTCTTTTAAGTTGGAAGCTAGACCCTGCGGTGATGATACCACGATGTGATTCCGTTTTGGTTTGTGCCAAAATGAAATGCCGGTTACTTGCTGGAAGTTTCATTATTCTCTTGTAACCCCTACATCTGATATGTACTGTTGCAGATAGATGTAGTGTGCAATACTAATAAAAACATGTGACGTTAAACTTGTTTGCTAAGTTTGGGATTCCTCTTTTGTATTAGGCTGAGGGATTTTTTTAAAGTTGTGAATATTCTGCTCTGGTGTTTCTGTTCATTTGATCATGCAGGTAGGTTGTAGCAGCCCTTGTCTGTGATCAACCTATTTCTGCTGGCCTTTGAATGGAAAAGATGCAGCATGGATGGTAAATCCTAATTAGGCTGTAACAGAGTCCCTCATTAAGAAAGCTGGTTTGAACCCTTTGAAAGATGTAAATCATAAGCAATAAGTTGGTTAAAGTAGTACTCCTGACATGAGTAGTAACAATCTATAGGTTTGCTTTAGGTGTATGATCTTCAAATAGGCTTTGGAAAAAATGATGGTGAACAAAATGGTTTATCAAATGTTTTTCTTTTACAGTAGTGATTAGGGAGACACAGGAGATAAACATGGAAGTCACAGTATTAAAGGTATGCTCCTTTTTTATTTTAATCTGTAGGATTTATGTCTATTTCTGTGTGACTTTTTGGGGGTCGCATTTACGAAAAAGATGTCACCTGTGTATTTCCATTCATCAGCATTTCTTTGCACTTGTGGAGCCATATTTGGGTTAATGTGTTTTGGGTTTTGTTTTAGCTTTTATTTTCTTGTTTTTATTGTAAAATAGGTGAATAGGTGTGTGATTTAACACAGGCAGGCAGCCAGAAAAATGACAAAACCACTGCTGAAATACAGGGAGTAAGTTTATTTAGTTGCCTGGCTGACTGGAGGACCTGGGGCACACCCGACTGGACACTGGCAGGCTCAGCCCATCCCAGCAGGATTCATCAAGAACCCTGTGAGCTCCCCTGTGCTTTTTATGATCTCTGAGCTTTGATCTTTCTCCCAACACAGAGCTCAGCATGCCCATGAGAGTGCCTCCAGGCCTCTCCAAACACCTGTATTATTACCTCTACACAAATTCTACTTCTCAAAACAGAGGCTCAACAGTGGTAGGCATAATAGATGGGATTTCTCACTCTAATATTCTCCAGGCCTTGGTATTCCCAGCTGCAAGGTCACTTGAGCTATTGTACCACGTTCCTCACCATTTTTACGCTTCTAATTCCATCTTCCCAGCAGTAGGGATGCAGCTAAAATCTAAAATGGAGGATGTGCAACACAGTGTTAAATAATGTGTAGTATAGTACTAGATTATCCTCAATTTCACAGGAGATTGTGGAAAATGCAGAATACAGCCAGGACAGATGACTGAGGGGATATTCCCTACTACATGATGTCATGCTGAGCAATAAAAGCTGCAGGTATGTCTCTGGTCATCAGATTTGCCTGCCCAGGTCAGCAGCCCTGTGTGTGATGAAGCTCTGTGTTCTGGAAATGGCTGAGCAGCTGCCAGTGGGGAGCAGTGAATCCACTCCTTGTGTTGCTTTGGTTGCACGTGCAGCTCTTGCTTTGCCTAGTCAGCTGCTCTGATGTCAGCCTGTGAGTTTTCTCACCTCTGTCCTTCAGATTGTCTGGTCATCCTGCTGCAGGGATGTGATGAGGGAGCAGCTATGTGGGGTTTAGCTGCCTACTGGGATTAAGCCACAACAGCTGGGCACCCACATCAGCTGGAACACTGGAATGTGACAGTTTACAAAGGCTTAGCAAAAAGCTGTCTCCCTATTCTAAAGAAACTGGCTGTCATGCTGACACTCTGAGCACAAAGAAAAGCCCCTTGGTGAGGTTTATCATGTTTTTAGGGGTTTTATGTACTTCCTGAGGACTTCATGTGGAAGTAAAAAGCTTTGTATTTGCACTTTGCCCACTGTTTGGTTTAACCAACTTTCTAGATAATGCTGCTCTCTTGTAAACCCCACATGGTGTTTGTTGCAGTGCTAAAGAAACTTGGTAGCTGAGAAGCCATTTCACGAACTAATGCAGTGAAGGTGAAAGATGTTTCATGTGTTAACATTCTCTATCTCAGTGTCAGTCACCATAATTTTGAAGGTGCCCCGTAAAAATCAAGTTTTACTTTTACATCTGCTGCTCAGATACTCTTGAAAGTCACTGGTATTTATTCTTTACTCCTTGGCCCAGGTTGAGGATCCAAGTTGCTTTTGGATTGCTGTGAAAGAATGCGTGCCTGGTGTAGTTGGTGAAACTGTGTATGAAAACCTGAATGCTGAAATGGACCAGTTCTATAACAGTTACAGAGATGCAGAGGAATTGAAACAAGAGGAGATTAAAAAAGGCCAGGTAAGATCATTGCTCTACATAGAAATAATTTGTTATTTGAATCTGTTTGGGGGTGAAGTATCAAATATATGTTGTTGGGTTTTTTTTTTTTAATTTTACACAGAAAAACAGATAATCGCATCTCTGTGAGTTGTGTTTTCTCATCTGTAAGCCTCCTAACTGTAAGCTATAAGGCTTGCATTTTGCAAAGAAAATGGAAGGCTGTGTAATAAATACTGTGTCCTTGCCTTTGAAAAGCCTTTGAGTAATTGGGGGCCATTTGAAAGAACGTGCTGTCTTGTTCTTTTTCTCTCCTCAGGTTTATGTGGTCTTCAGTGAGGAGCTGAAGTGCTGGTGCAGGGCTCTGGTCGAGTCAGTCCGGTGCCAGGCAGATGGTTACCAGCTCGGGTGTTTCCTCGTGGATTATGCCAAGTACTGCTCTGTTCCATCAGAGAAGTATGTGTTTTTGTTACTGTGATGCATTTGTTAATACATCACATATAATACATTTGTTAATAGGTACAGATGCTGTTAATATTTATTTAGTCAGTGCTTTGGTTTAATTGAGGTGTAGGTTGTATCCACAAGAAGCTGCTAACCAAATGATACACTTGAAAGGACCTAAGTGCAAACTAGTCCTTATTTTGTGATAAAGATGCTTTCCATTTTAGGTTTTGCTTTCTTAAAGATTCAGAATAGAAATAATGTCAGTCTGGTGTGATTGAGAAGTATGATTGCCAGTTAAAACTTATCTTTTTATTATTTTCTTCTTTAATAATTTGGTATATACTAAAAAAATTATGGCCAGTGAAGTTCAGGCACAAAAATCATCTATAGAAGCAGGGTTTCACTTGCTGCAGCAGCTTTTGAGGTCTAAACAGAAATATGTGGGGGTTTTCCCACTGCAGTTGACCATCTTGTTTACTAAGAGCTGACAGTTTGTCTTGTCTTGGTGGCAAAAAAAGGTACATTTTCACAGGTTCAAATTCTTGATGAAATGAGTGTAAAACCTTGTGGTTTTAAAATCTTGAAAAATATATTCTTACGTTTTGGAGCAAGCTAGTCCATCTCTTAAAAGTTTGTCTATTAAAATAGGCAACTTGGAGCACAAGAAACTTGACCAAATTGGTTTTGGTAGTATTCCACAAAATTAGAACTTACTTAAAGTATTTTAAAATAAATAATGTTTAAGTTGACTGTTGCTTTGTTGGAAAACAACTTGACAATGGGTTAAAAACGATGAAGATATTTAGAAGATGAGTAGAAAGAAGACTTCATACTGCAATGGCAAAGGATCAGAAAGATTCCAGGTGACCAGGACGTGTATTTATACTGAATGAATAGAACAGCAAGCCTGGTCACCAGGTGGACCTGATGGCACCTCTTAGGGTAAGACAGTGGTTTCAAGGTGGGAGCCAGTGGGATCCAAACTCCTGGAAGAAAAGAACTGTGTTGTCAGATTGAGGATAACAGGAGGTGGTTTGTGAGACCAGTGACTTTGGAGAAGAAATTCTGCCCTGTAAAATGAGATAATTTTCACTTTGTTTTGCAGCATTCGAGTTCTAGCAGGAGCATTTGCAAAGATCCCAGACAGAGCAAAGAAGTGTCGGCTGCACTGCACAAAGCCACTGACACTGCATATTGACTACTGTGAAAACACTGCCAAGATAGGGTAAGGAGAGCCAGTAAATACATTCTGTTTATGCATTTCTGAAGTGTGAGGGTTTAGTGCAGAGTTTTTTAGAAGGGATTATTATATTTCAAGAAGAAACCTGCAGTATTCTCATAGTGAATGCAGAACACAGAACTGTACCAGCTACTAAGGAAAATCAGCTCTATTCCAGTTGAGAGGACAAAGCTCCCCAGGGAAATGGTGGAGTCACCATCCCTGGAGGGATTTAAAAGATGCGTAGATGTGGCACTAAGGGACATGGTTGAGTGGTGGCCTTGGCAGTACTGAGTTAGGGGGTGTACTCTATGATCTTGTGGTTTTTTCCAACCTAAATGATTATATGATTTCTTCATATTTTATATTTGGTGCAAGCCATGATACCTTGACAAAACATCTTTTAATTTTGATCAGTTCATAATATTGGTGAACTGGAACAATATTACCAAACTAATGTGCTGAGTAATCAGATTCTACTGATTTATCTAGTTGGGCACTTCATAAGAATTTGCATGATTTAGAGCTTTGTGCTTGTATAGAATTTTTTTTAAATTTCCATTTTCACATGTGATAATGTGGAAAAACTGGTTGTGTTTATTTTCCTAGACCAGCCAAAAGATGGGATACTGCTGCTATCCATCATTTTCGAAAGCTTCTTGAAGGTAAATAGCACTTCAGTTTTGGGAAAAATCAATTGTTAGAGAAATGTAGTGCTTGTATATGAGTCTGTTATACTTGAGTATGCTTGATTATATTTACAAATGCTGTTCATTAAAAACAATGAGAAAGGAGCTGCCTAAGTATGGAGTGACTAAGGCACAAGTATTTGTGGAGCTGCATTTTGAACACTGTGGGCTTCCATGCTGCATAAGTTTTGGTAGTTAAATAGATTGTGTTTAGACTAGATTAGGCTAACTGAGGGAGCATTCATGTCATGTTTGTTTTGAACATTGGAACCATTCTGTGTATTCAACATGAGACTCTGAATCACATCACTGCTGTCCTGCATTAGCGTGTGCAGAGGTGCTTCAGGCCTTGAATTGGCTGTGTTTGCCCAAATGAAAAGTGTAACAAAGCTGTACAGATGTGCAAATACAACTCCTTTCAAGAAAAGGAAATGTCACACTTGTAAAGTACATGCTGGTGCCCCAGACTGTCAGAGCCCGAGAGAAAACCAAGACTTTCAGTGTAGAACTGAGAATGGTTTGTCTTGAGGGGTTGTTAATCTGTTTCAGCTCTCAATCCTCCTCCAAAGACTAAGGACAAGTTCCTTTTTGGAGCTTTTAAGTTTTTATTGTTAAATTCCTCATTTCACTTGGGTGAAATAACAAGTGTTACACATTTTTAATTGTGATGCCTGTTTTTGTCTGTCTCAGTACCAGTGAAGAATGCTGGTAGAGTGATAAGGATTGAATCTTTTTTCTTGTGTTTATTGCTACATTTAGAGGCTACTGAGGTTAAAGCCACAATACAGACAGTAGAAGACAAAGTGTTAGAGGTGTTTCTTTTTGTGACTATAAGAGACGAAAAGGTAAGATACTTTTATATTTCCAACTCTGTTGGTGTGCTTTGCTATTAGTTTAGGATGGGAAAGCGTGGCTTGCAAGTTTTGTAGTTTCAATCAGACGCAATAGAAGCTAAATCATTAACTTATTAGAGGTTTTTATTACAGTGCTGTTCATTGTAATCATGTGGAGAAATTCCAAGAGGCAGAACTTGTATTTTTCTCTGCATGAACCTTTTTTCTTTTTCATTATTGACAAGCAAGTCAAGTCCAGGCAGTATTTAGGTGGATAACTATATGCATTATTTGGTGTATGCCTTGTGATATCATATTTGAAGATGTTTGAGTAAGGCAGCTGCATAATACTGTAAAAATAACTAAAATTTCACACTCTTGCATACAGATGAGTCCTCAAGGAGCTGGAAAAAACATCCAGTCTAGTTCCACTTTCCAAAATGTATAACTTGTGTCAAATTTCTGCTGTAGCTACTGCCAGACTTAAGTAGCTGTGTAGTAGATAGGAGAAGTTTTAGGCCTAATACCACTTTTTTTTCTGCCAGATTTTGATGTAGGCTGTATCCAAAAGAAATAAAGAGGCTTCACTGGATTAGAGGGTTGTTTTAGATGTGTAGGGCTCCTAGAAACAGTTAATTCATTACAGAATTTTGGCCAGAAACATGGAGCTCACTGATTAACACCTGCTGAAAGAACATGCATGAGGATAGAACTTCCATTTTTTTAGAATTAATACTTGAATACAGAAAGCATTCACTGGTATTTCTTATGTCTGGGGTTATGTTTGATTGGATTTTGTTCTGGGTTTTTTATCACTTATAAAAGCACTGCTTTTGTTTAAAGCTTCACATAAATTTTAAACAAGTGTGTGCTGGTGTAGCTTATTGCTTGTTGACACTGATCAAAAAAGATCTTGTTTGTTTTTTTTATAGATCTGTGTTAATGATGATCTGGTTGCAAAGCACTTTGCTCATTACAAGGAAGATGAAGGGACTGCAGGGAGTTCTTCAGATGTTTCTGACGATGAAGTGTCCTTAAATGCTGAGTGTGTTCCAGTGGAGTTCGTTGGTCCTACGTTTCTTGCCAGGCCAAAACTGCCCTTTGGGGAGGAGGTGTCACCACATCTTGGGCCAGGTGGGACCTGTGAGTGGGGGAGACAGTCCTGCATGCAGCACTTTGTGTGGTTAGTTGGATGTGTGGAATGGGAATGTCCTGTCTTGGGTTGGATCCCAGTGACTGGGACACCTCGTGTCCATCTCTGGCTTTTTATGTTTTCAGAGAATCAGAAATTGGTCTCTCCATTTTATTTACCTTTTTAGGTCTTGCGGGTTGTAATTCTGTTCTTGAAGAGCCATCCCAAAAGTCTCACACAGATCTAAATGACAATACTGTGCCTGTAAGTATTAAATTTTGTATTAAATTGTGAAATACAAACAAACATAAACATACATAGGCTAGATTAGGAGTGTGTAGTCACCCAGCTTGTTATTCTCAGACAGTTTTCTGAAGCCTGTTTTATCAAAATCATTGCCTTAGTCAAAGAAACTTCGAATTTGTAAAAGAATGCTGCAGAATATTTGAGGAATCCCACAGTTGGGTAAGAAAGCCACTTTCAGTTTTGTGTGTTAAATATTGCTTTTGAACAGTATTTTAGTGCTTAAAATGTTTCCTTTCTAGGTGGTCAGCATGGTGCCAGGTTTGCCTTCCAAGGAAGATAAAGCAGTTCAAACAGAGAGGTGTGGTGCAGTATGTCAAATATTCAGAATGATTCTGTCATCAGACAGTTGGGAGCTGTAGTGTGTTTGCAGTTACTGTTCTTAGGCCTCTGAAGGGCAGAGGGAAAGGGAAGCTATATACATGTGCTTTTGGGGAAGGACGGTCTTTGAAGCTGCTGATAGTTACCCAGGAAAAATACCAGTTATTTCTAAACAGTAGCTTGACCACAGGGTGTGGTAGGCAGGTATTTTTCTTCCCACTAAGTGTGTTAATTTGCTATATTTTATTTTTAGTGCGATTTATAAAGTTTTCAGATTTAATGAAATATGACTGGGTCAATTTGTGCGGTGCTTTCACTGTGCTGTGGGTCAGTTGATGCATATGTGGTAAACCTCAGGAGTATTTCTTCTTTTGGTTTCTGACTGATGCAAAGATGAGTTGTTTTATGTTTTGGAACTTTAAGAAGCCTTTTTTTCTACAGTCCAGTCTGTTTTTCTTCTAATGTCAGGGAACTTACCAGCTAACTTGGAAAAAGATTCTGAAATACTATTTTCACTAAATTTTGCTTTTCAGTTGGTGGGTTTTGATTTTTCCTTTTGTATTGAAGGTTTTTCTCATTGACATAGATACATCAGAAATACTTAAAGTGAATTGCTTCATGACACTTGGGAAATACTGGTGGTATTTATAAATGATGTTTTTCTTTTAAATTTATGGTGAGTTTAATATCTCTGTTTCTCAGGCTTCCACAGTTCTTAAATTCCAATTCCCTCCAGACACACACAGTTGAAGGTGACCAACAGGTATTTCAAACATTTAACTTTCATGTAACTTCTCCTGTGCAAAAAAATTTGGTTTTGGTAGCATTGGGTCTTTGTGGGAGGAGGTCAGGGGCTCACTGCTCCTTCATTGGCCTCTGCAGGCTGGAGCTGAGCCAGCCACCCAGCTTGGGGATGCCTCTCTGAATTTAACAAAGGGCAAAAACACAGGGAAGGGAACAAAAAAAAGTGAGAAACAGGCAATGCCAGGGTCAGAGGAGTAGAAGGAGCTCCCTGCAGATGTTTGTGAAGGGGCTGCAGTCTGTGGAGGACCTGCACTGGAGCAGAGAGGAGAAAAGGAGCGATGCAGAGGAGTTGCCATCTGCATTGACTGCAGTCCCTGCCTCGTGCTGCTCCTTCTGGGCCTGAGTGCCAGCTGTACAGAGTATCCACTGCATCTCTTGAGGGGTTTAAGACAGTTAAGACCATCTTTGAAAATCTTACTTCAGGAATAGCAATAACGAGTTTTTATCTCTCCCTTGGTCTGTGTAACCTATCAGTATGCATGAATCATATTTAAAATGAATTTAGAATTTGATGCATTTACATCAAAATGCCATTTTTTTAGCTTACACAAAACTCAGAAACAGTGAGTGCTTCTGAGTTTTGTGTAAGCTAAAACCCCTTTTGTTAAGTATTGCCATTATCATCTATTTGTCTCATGGTTTCAGAGTTTTCAAAATGTTGGGAAAGAAAAAAACTTCTTGTTCCTGAGCAAGAAAATTGAACCATCATCAGTTTTGGAAACAGCACCACTTTTTGATGGTCTGAAAAAGGTAGAGGTGATGATACTACATTGATTATTGTTTTAAGACAAGTTTTATACCTCAAATTACCATAGTAAATGGTACAAGGTTGTTCCTATGGTTGAATAAATGAAGCTTTTGAGATATGCTGTGAGATACACATGTTTTTCTGGTATATTAGCCACTGCTACAAGTGGATTTGAATTTTAATACAGTAATGTAACAGCTGAGCCCAGAAGATGGTTTTTCATATTTCCTGTTAAGGACATTTGTTACTGAGTGGGTTAAGAGCTTTTAAATCACTTGTTGTTATGCTTTGTTTTGTTTTGTCGATGTTTTAGTACACGGATTTAATGGGAAACTCTTAATTTCTGATTCTGTAGGAACTTGCTTGGAACAAGTTTTCAGGCCCTACCTTCACCCAGTCCTACTGTTGGCCACCAGTAGCTTGGGGATGTGATGTCGTTGCCATCTCCCATCAGGGAAATGATCCCTTATTATATATTCCACCAGTTCTTACCCTTTTGCAAGAAAGTGACTACCAAGCCTTGCCCAACACGAGTGGGGTATGTATATATTGGACCAGAGAACCTGTTATTACTCTGAATGTTTGGAATG